>OZ024708.1:10573238-10582363 GCA_964016945.1 Microplitis deprimator | reverse complement strand
CGTCAACGTAGTTGTATAATTCATAATTAATTTAGTAATGGTAATAATTTTATTTGTTCGTTGTCAATAATAAATACTAGCGCCATTTCCAAAAAAAAAATTATTCAAGTCGTTAAGGGAAAAAATATCTCAGATAGTACTCATTACTATCTTACATAGAAGCCACTATTACGATACATAGTAACCAGTAATATATAATTATAGACGCAGGCGCTACCTGCAGATATCAGTGGGTAATATGTTTAAAGTAAATTCTGCTACCTGACATAAGACCGACTGCTATGTACATGGAACTGGGTAACATGTAAGAGTGTAATATGTAAGATAGTAGTAACATCTGCCATGGCGCTGAGTACAATGTAGAGAGTAGCCAGTACTACGTAGATAGGACCCACTGCTATCTAAATTTTTTTTCTACAGATGGCGCTGACTACTATCCAGCATAGTAACCAGTTCTATTTATGTTTTCCTGTGTACCTTAACAAATATTTCTTATTATTAAGAAATGATTTATTAATATTTAAGAAATCATGTCTTAAGATTCGATTTTTTGATCTACTGAAATCAAACAAATTATAAATACCTTTACTTTTGTTTGACTTTGAAGATTTCGGCCAGGGGCAGGAATAAACATTTCAACCGACCAAACCAGAAAATTTTTATTTATTCTTTATATAGTCGATCCGAGTGTCAGAGTTTTTTTATAAACGAAAAATATGTGTAATTTTATAAATATTATAACAAAAGTACTCTTATGTTGCATTTTTTAATGGATCTGTTGTGTGATGCCTCAAAGAGACGATGATATTCTTTTATGCGCTATATGGTTCGATAAACTATTCCATCATTTGGCCTGTCGGAACGATGGCTTCTTCACAAAGCAAATCAGAACAATCTGTCATCAAAACTGTCCCTAATAATGTAGAATCTCTCTGACAGTAGTTGGCACTCCTCTATCTCAACGGTTTATAATTTCACTTTGTGGTGTAATACAGGCAACGTTTTCTATATTTGACCTATACATTTATATCAGCAACAATAATAATTCACCTAATATTGTTCAAATTTCATTAATTTTTGGTTATAATTTCAGTTTCCAAGCAAATTAAGCTAATAAATAATTCAAATTAAATTCATTCTGCACCGGGACAAAAAATATCATGGAACAGTAAAATCTTATAAAATGTTATCGAATCTAATAGAATATTTTTAACTTGCGTACAATTTGAAATTACTACGAATGTAAAATTGTACTACAGTCTGTGAACCACATTAAATTTCTAAATTTTCATAAGTTTGGTTTTACATTTCCAAACAAATAATCTTATAAAACTTCAATAGATTTTATAAAATATCATAAGACATCGAAATTTATTTTGCCTCCGACAAAATACGTAATATCAAATAATTTTTTTGAAATTTAATAGAATCTTATACAATTTCATAAAAACTGATAGAAGTTCCCAATATTTCATAAAAATTAATGTTTGATTTCGCAAAAAAAAAAAAAAAAAAAAAAAATATTCTATAAGAAATTTGATATGCCTGGGTCTAAAAATGAGTGGTCTTAAAATTCCCATGGACAAAAATGAATTTTTTTATTTTAGCTATAGATGTATTTTTCGGGGTGGAAAATAAAATAACCATTTTTGACGTTGAAGAACTAAAAATTAGCAAACAAAAACTTTTGGGAGTTTTTTGAGCTCGAAAACAGTGAGAAGTTTTGAGGTTGGCCCATAGGGTCAACCGTTTTTTATATTTTTCAATTGGAAATTTTATGACTCACCGGCGAATCGCTGTATCGTAAAGATCAATACACCATTTTTTTTAACTTATCACTGTGTCGTAAAAATCAACACATCCTAGATTAAAAATAAAACTTGATTTAGACTTGGTCCTCATAAATCGTGACTAAGTAAGCCAGTTAGTCTAAACCACAGTGGTCACTTCATTTTGTCTGCTTGGAATAAAATCATTTTTTATCATGGCAGACTAAAATCAGTAAATAATTTTCAGAGAAGTTCAGAAATCAATCAGTAACTTCAACAAAAAATCGATCAGGCTGAAAACAAATAAAATTTTTTAATCCGGGGAATTTTGGAAGATTTGAATTTTAAATATGAGAAAGGACAAAACTCGTATTTGTAATATTTCTATTAATATACCATGCGTATAGAATTTTTTATTATTATGATACTATCCATGATTCTTATCATGATTCTATCCAGAAAATGCATTGTTTGAAAAGCAATTATAAACATTGTAAAAAGTACTGAAACATGATTTGATTTAGTCCTCGGCGTGATTAAAAACAGACTAAAAATTACGAACAAATCTTAAATTAGTCTAATCATGGCCTAGTACGAACAAAGCTTTGCTCAATTTTACAGGTGTACTACATACCATTTACAATTTCTATCAAATTGAAATTTGTTCAAATTCTCACATCAACTTGATACTGATCTAATTTCTCAACCCAGGTACAATATTCAAAATTAAGTTTTGAAGCATTCATAAATTATGTGATGAAATATAGTTCGTTTAAAAGAAAGGGTACGTCTAATGAAATTTGAAAATATTTTTGCAAGGACGCACCCGAACCATCCCTAGGTTTGATGTTGGAGGGTTAGAGGAAAAAAGAGGCAAGAGTGCTGGCCACATCTGTTGCCAGATTTAACTATACATTACAGACACGCGATATGTCAAAGTCTTATGTTTTATATCGACTTCGCCATTTATTAAAAGTTTCATCGAGTTGTTTCAGTCTTTGAAGCACACTACAGGCTGTCAATATTGTTGGAGTTCCATGCCAAATACCGGATGTGCAAATGTCCTTTATTCATTTATAATTAAAATTACTGACTATTTGTGATATTTTTTTGTTGATACAGTTAAAAACCTCGAACACGGAAAAAACAGTTCTGTAAAAATTACAGAAAAGTCTAAAATTTACAGAAATTTCTCTATAAATTGACTTATATAATATTTACAAAACAAAAAATCTGAATATCACCTGACTCTGCGGACCAACCCTGAAACTTCCCGCACTTTTTGAATTTTGACTCAGGGAGTGTTTTGAGAACGAGTGTATTTTGTCCTCAAGTTGTAGCTTAAGAATTTTTTGTTTCGTCATTTGGCATTAGATTTCAAGATACTAATTCTAGTTACTTTTTTTTTTCACTGAATACACTGAAAAAAAAATATTGCTGTAATAGCAATACCGTTAGGTTATAGTAACCATCTAAAGTTTGGAAAATCGTAGATTGTTAATAAAGCAATACTTTATTTGTGTAAAGGCTAGATTGCTATTTTACCCATACAATGTTTTGTTAAATCAACTATTTATATAGATAGTTGCTACGGCAATATGTATTGCTATATTAACAATACGTATTGGTATATTTACAATCCGGATTGCTATATTAACCATTTGGATTGCTATACTAACAATTTGGATTGCTATAATATCAATCTATAGGAAACGTTAAAACAGCAATACGAAGTATGGGGAACATAACCAAAGAATATGGTTAAATTGACAATACTTTATTTAAAATTGAAGATAGTCAATGCAGCAATCTGGTATTGCCAAATTTAACGATATATTTTGTTATGACAACTATCTACCATTAGCAATACTTCAGATGGTTACGATAACCGCATTTTTTTTTCAGTGTAGTGATACTAGTATAATGTTGACATTAATAAATCAATAAAAATTATGCTTTAATTTTTATAATTATTTTTGATTATGTGAAAAATCAACTTTCATGTAAAAGTAATGAATTTCATAAGCTTTCTATGACAATTATCTTGGAAAATCGAAAAACTTTTTTGCAACTCATGGTAAGAAAGCACGTCTTTGATTGGTTAAAAATGACACTACAAATAATAAATATCGCGAAGAATGTCCCCATTGTTCGTGAAAAATATGACAATTCTACAATACTTTTTATCTCTTGTATTATTTTGATAAATACCTTCTACGCTTCCCTTATGAAAAAGTCGTTATTAAAAATATTCGATAATAACTAATTAATTGTTAAAGTAAACAAATAGTATTTGCGATGAACGCGCATGCACAAAGTAATTATGTATTGAAATACCCTTATTGGAAAAAACAATAGGTCCAAGCTTGGCCAAGGCTTGGCGCAAAACTGATTAACTGGGGAAAGCTTGGTCCAAGTCTGTCTAAGCATCGAAATGATAACACTGAGCCAAGCTTGAGTGCCTGCATTGTGCCAAGACTACATCTTAGTATTGTCTTAATAATGAGCATCAGTATTGAATCAAGACTGTATCTTAGTACTGGCCCAATATCGAAAGCCAGTATTGTGTCAAGACTGTAGCTAAGTAATAAAGTACCGATACTTATTAAAAATAAATTTAAAAAGAAAAAATATATCAGTAGACATGTGCGTGATGGTAAAATATGAAAATAAATTTGGGCATAGAGAAATCGGGTAGACCGATGAAACTAATTTCTTTTGTATTTGCTGGGTCTCGAACCTGGTCCTTTATAGCTGCTAGGCAAGTATCTTATTTACTTGGCTGTTACGCTATACATAGAAGCCAGAGGTTTTTAGGTACCATTTTTTATTTAGCTATCTTATAATTATAGGATAAGTGAAATTTAAAAATAATATGAAATCAAAATATTTACTGCTTGAAGTTATTTGAATTTAAATAAAAATTAAATTATTGTATTTAAATGATCATTTTTTTTCAATTAAAAAATTGTTTATAGCAAGCTGAAATGTTCTTATCGAACTCGAAAAAATTTATTAGAATATTGACTCTTGCCCTAAGACTGGCAAACCAAGGTTCGTCAATTTAACGTTGGTTGAATCTTGGCCTAAGACTGGTAAATAAGGGACTGTCACTTGAGTATTGGCTGAGTCTTGTCCCAAGATTGGCCAACCGAGGCTTGTCAATTAAATGTCTGTTGAATAATGGTCCAAGACTCGCAAGCCAAGGCTCGTCAATTGAACGTTGGTTGGATCTCGGACCAACCTCTGGAAGTCGAACCTGGTTAACCCAGAATTGTGACAAGGCCGACCCCGTTCTCAATATTTTTTTTCCTATAAGGGTAAAAAGGCAGATAAAAATGTCTTCAAGAGTTCATATAAAATTTCTATGAGTTGAAATTGAAAACATATTTTTGAGGACAAATTTTTCGATTCGGATATTCAAATATCTATACTGTCGTTATTTCTGTACTACTCCCTAATAAACGAACATGTTCTGTGGTTTAGATAATAAAATAATTTCGCATTACAATTTTATCAAATCTTGCATTGAATATTTTGTCTCTATTTGTAATTTTGAGCAACCGATTAATCTCGTTTAAGTTTATACTGCAAATATTTGAGTTAATTATAAATAATGTGATAATGCGTTTTTTTTTTTTATTTTTTATCCTCAAAGTACCATAAGTCTTTTTACAATTTTTAAATGCAGGGTGTTAGAGAAATACATACAAGAAACAAATTTACTCTACTTAGAGAACATACCGCGACGGTCTTCTGTTCTCGAACACTTGGCGCAAATTGCCCCCGTAGCTATAGTACATTAATCTTTGGTTAAGCTGGTGGCACGACTGCTGCAAGTGTTGTGGCTGCTTTTCTCGTCTAACATACCCGAGGTTTTCTCGTTCCTCACTCCTACTACTTAGTGGTGAGGTTTTCACCTCTATCTATTTTATCTTTCTACAGTATTCTGTTTTCATTCTGTTCTTACGCATTCAAATGTGTAGTTCAAATCACACTGATCCCCACTTTTTACCAATTATTTCGGGGCAACTGTATCCACTTAGATATTAATGCATGTCTTATACTATTCAAAAAAGTTTTGAGCTAATCATTTATAGTGTATTGAAAGAGCTTTTAGACAATTAACATGGGCTTAATTATGCATAATATCAGACTTTGTACTCGCATTAATGGCTTCTATTTATAATCAATGTAATTTTATCCGAAATTAGTCACAAAATAAAGCACTAATTATACAATGAGATAGAATATTTATGAATAATTCAGTCCAGAATCGTATTGTTAAAGAAGTTAATAATAAAATGTACCTTATTGAATAATCATTACTTTAAATTCAATTAAAGGTAAACTTATGAAGTATATTTTTTCAATAATTGGCTTAACAACTATTTACATCAACTATTAGAGATTATTCCATCATTAATTAGAGTTCCCGAAGTCGATACGCAATATATTAAAAATATATGAGAGTAATTTTTGAAAGATTAGCTTCGGAAAATGCATTGCAACAATCAGACTTCTGCGACTAAGAAAATTTTTTTTTTTGCGGCACTCATACTTAAACTATAATCCGTTGATTTCTGAATCGCTGAATAGTAATTTGTGATTTATTCCTGTAAGAAACTGCCTAAGTAGATATTGAATAAATATTTGGTTTCATTCCATTGATGAACTACATTTGTTTCATTATTAACTATTTCAGTGTTATATACCAGGTACGTATAGTTATGATGCCATTGAATTTTATTCTAAGTATACTTTGAAATACCTAGAAACCATTATAACATGTAAAGTTTATATTACGTGAGAATATCTATGAACTTATGGCAAGCCTGTACAACAGTTGTCGAGCAAATTGCTATGTAATGATATCATAAGTTTCATGTGTAATTTCCTACGATTGGGCTGAAGCGAGTGTTGGTGGTTTCAACAATAATTATGCTTAAAAATTGTCATAAATGTGCCAATCTCGTCCATATATATTATCGTCCGTCTTACTCTACTTATGATGAAAATTATGAAAAACGACTGTTCATCACAAGTATGGAAACTTTTTGAGGCCCTAAGAAACTATTCTATTTTCAGTGATGTCTGCGAATGCGTCCATCCATCCACGCGTGTGTGTGTATGTGTGTTTGTAAATTCTCTATAATTTTTCGACTAATGAACTAATCGGAATCTTTCTTACGGCAATCGGAAGAACTCTTTAACCATCGACTATCCTGTGAATTTCGTATCAAGCGATCTTACAGATTCTGTGATAATTAACCCAGATAGCAATATTACGTCTAAATGGATTCCGAATGAGTTACTATTTATGATTTGGACGTCCGATTTAACACCTTAAAAAAGTCTTTAAGAAGTTCTCAAGATGTCGAATGCGCCATCTAGCAAACTCAACAGAATGTCTTAAAAAAAAAAAGTTCTTTTTTCTGAGTTCGCAAATAAGATTTCTGTAA
The DNA here is from genome assembly GCA_964016945.1 of Microplitis deprimator. Taxonomy (NCBI): domain Eukaryota; kingdom Metazoa; phylum Arthropoda; class Insecta; order Hymenoptera; family Braconidae; genus Microplitis; species Microplitis deprimator. The sequence goes on along the minus strand of OZ024708.1, from coordinate 10,575,132 downwards.
GAAATACAATCTGAAATGCTCAAAATTTGTTATTGAAAGTTTTTTTTTTCAAAAAGTTAATAATACCACAGCTTTGTTTTTTACGGTTGTATACGATATTTATATCAAAATTACTTTTTGTTTGGCTAAATTGTTTCTAAACAATTTTATTTCATCAAATTTATTTAATTGTCAAATCAAATTATTTGTCACTTCTTCTGAACAGGATATTCTATTTTGTGTCCCTCCTTCTTCTCTTTCTTATTCTTTCTATAGTATGAATTTGATTGAATGATATTTTGATTAAATGATTTTATTTACTTGAAGTACTACGAGATTATAATTTGATAATCCATTTGACCGTAAAATTTTTTAATTTCTTTAAATATTTTATCTACTGGCTACAAATTAAACAATGTACAGAACAATAATATATTTATTCAAAGAGTGCGTTGATCATTGAATCACGGATTTTTTATTTATTCATCATTCATTCTTTGGTATTATAATAAATATACTTTACACTCACGCGATCGCCTAAGTGGGTCAGCGCAGTGGACAGCATCAAAGACTTTGAATCGGAAGGATGCATGTTCGAGCCCAGCAGTCACTGGAATTTTTTCATCAATTATTTTCAAGTATAATTCCTCTCAGTAATTTTGCTAATATATTAGATTACATTTCAGGTCGAATTAAAACTATCTTATTTTTTTTCGCTATTTAATATTTTTTTTAATAGGGACCCCCGGGGAAAAAGATTTAGATCTGACCACATTTAATAATATCTAATCAGATATGATTAGATCTCGCCAGATCTCGTCAGATAAAGATAATTAAAAAATATGGCCAGATCTGGTTTGTCAGATGTAAACCTTTTTTCCCGGGTGATGTAAAAAAAAAACCGTCGAATTCTTTGAGTCTATCTAGAAGTATATACCTGATAAAAGATTTATGATTGAACTATCGTACAGTGGGTCAAAAGCTATGAAAAATACACACAGAGAATGTTTTTATAAACGAAGCATCATTTCTTATATGCACATGGTAAGAATTTAGATGCTCTCACGTTACCAAAGTTGTTAGGTAATTTGTACTGAACAATTTTCTGCCCGTATAAGCTTCATTTTGAATAGCCACATTTCCGTCGTACTGCGATACTTTTCTCGCATTTAAATGTAGCCACAGTTAAATGGAATCGTGAACTTTAAATGTTTTTCATAATATTTTCAGTAGAGTTACCCACAAAACTGTAAACACATGGTCGACCTACAAAAAATAACCTTTGACTGTGTAACACCTGGTGGCATCATAAGGGACGATGATATTATAATTGGAATAAATTTCAAGTTTTTTTTGCAGATAAGTAAATTTATATATATATTATCTAAGCATCATTAAAACTAAACACTTTTAATAAATATTCCGTGTAAAGAAATTAAATGCCATCGTCAATAACTATCAACGTTTCAAATAGTTTTATATTTTATAGTAAATATGCGATTGATTATATATGGAAAAAAAATTTTAGTAAAAATTGTTTTTAAGAATTACAATGTTAGCATCTTAAAAAGAAGCAAAAAAAAAATTACAATTTAAAAAGTTTAGTTATTCCTATATTTATCTTTCGATTTACTTTTAGATAAAATGAACACACTGCAGTGCTGCCTATGTTGTGATACGATGTAAGTTATTTAAATTACAATCCCGGGAAAAACGAATTGTATATGGCCACGTATATATGACCGCAGATGATTGTTCTATATATGGAAATTGGCGATATATGGTCATATAAGACTGGATATGACTATATATAGTTTAATATGGCCATATATGACTTGATATGGCTATTTATAGAAATTTTAACTAAATTTAAAAAAAAGGTTTGTTAATTCTGTTTTTAATTTTGTGTTTAATT
>OZ024708.1:10553238-10568238 GCA_964016945.1 Microplitis deprimator | reverse complement strand
GGCTACACTTGTTGAATTGATTTTGAGTTTCTAAGCAAGTTAAAATCACGTAATGCTTGTTTCTTTTTTGACTTAAAAAATTACGCCAAAACTAAATCAAGACTTAGTTGTATTGTTCAGAGTAAAAATAATTAATTTTCCCAAAACTATTTTAATTACATTTAAAAATTTTAATAAATTATTATTTAAAGGTTTTTTTTTTTATAAAATTCCATTATTTAATTATAGAATTCCAAATGATTAAATTATTTACTATGCGTACTACATTTATTTTATATAACTATCAATATTTGTATCTGCATTACTTTTTCCAACTTCAATATGTCTTTTTTGAAAAATCTAATTTATATATTTAAATTTTTCTTTAGTTTTTAAACGAACTTCTAAAATTAAACAATTACTTTGTAACGATAACAACACACTTATGTAGTACACTGAGAGAAAAAAGTATATATTTCCAAGTAAAATTTCTTAATTTAAGTATTAGTTTACTTAGTTAGTGCCAAGAAAATATTTTTTTAATTTTAGTAAAAATGCATCGTCTGTAGAAATTTATGAGTAGATTTAAACATTTGTTATAAAGATAAGAAATATTATACTTCGATGTAGTAAATTTTTTCTTGTTTTCAGTATTATGAGTCAACTGAATATGTTTACTTGAATTTAATTTTTTTTTCTCAGTGTAGATTTAACATTTGTTATCAGTAAATATTACGTAAAGTAATAATGTATAAGCCACAAAAAATGTATTATAATTTTTACATTTTTTATGCAAAAAACATATTTTATCTGTATATGCTACAGAAAATATGATCAGTAAATATCACAAATTTTTTTCCAAAAATTTTTACAAAACTGTTTTTTCTGTGGATGCATTAATTTCAACACGGTTCAATTTGTAGTAAGCGTATAGTTTTTTCTAACTCTATTACTATATAAATATTCAGTTATCAATCATACTACCATTCTATTTGAAATTAAAATAACAATCGATCTACTTATTCTACAGGCATCAATTAAATTAATCTTAATACTTATTGAATTTAAAATATCTACTGTACTTTTATGTTTAAATGAGAATTCATTAAATATTTTTTTTTTTTTTTTTTAAGGCATGTGAATAGTAGGTGTGATTTTTAAACATCCTGTTGTATATATATCAGAAACCATTAATATTGTTCAGTACACTATAATTAGGGAGTAGTTTTTTGATGAGCGACTATGGCAAGACCTGTTCCGGACTGAAGCAAGTTCTGACACATAGCTTTTATATTATAGGGTCGGGAAAAGCAGAAAAAACAAGGTATATGTAATTCTCCAGGTGCATTTATGTATTATTTATACATGTGGATGATTTAACCAAGCATTATCCTTCAAGTATATTACTCCTATTACGGCTCAAAGAAATAAGTATTTATTTTCAAGTTATTATTTTTACTTGTTTGTAGAATAAATTCAAATATGAATGCTGTATACATTTATGGATTTTCAAAATGAGAAAGTTAAGAAAATTATTACTTATAACTTAATGAAAAAATTCATTTTTTCTCGTAAAAAACAGAAGATAAAGGGAAGTTTTGAGGCTTATCTTCAGACTCAACTGCGTTTTCTGTAGTTTTTGGTACCCGGGTCAAAAATAAAACTTAATTTAGATTTGGTTTACCAAGTCGAAGTTTGGAGCCATTTTTCACACAACAAACTCGACTTTTTTTCGGAGATATAAAATACATCGAGTTTTCGCCCGGGTTCAGACAACTGTCTTACTTAGGCATGATTTAGGACGAAAAGGTTTAAATCAAGTCGAAATTAACTTAGCGTAGACTTATTCAACTTAAAATATAAGGTGAAAAAGTCAAACCTAAGGTGAAACACGAAAAACACATTCTACACGAAAAATACTGCTTGTTTCCGTGGTTGAAAATAAAACTTTATCCATACTATTGCTACTTCACCCTATTTTCTTTTGAAGGTATCGATTTACCAACGATTTTTCGATAAGATATCGACTTTTTCGACTTAAATTAAATTTTTGTAAGTTTTTGGAACTTTTTTCATTTTAGTTTGAATTTATTCGTCTTCACTTTGAGTACAACAGTCATTCACCTTACTTTTGACTTGGTGAACCAAATCGAAAAGAAGTTATTTATTCTCCTTACTTTAGACTTGCTCCGCCAAGTCAAAAAAGCAACCATTATTTTTTAGTGTAAAATTTTTTTTTCACTTTGTATCTTTGTTTTGACTTTTTCGCCTTATAATTTGTCAAATAAGTCTAAATCAAGTCAGTTTTGACTTGATTTAGACTTTTTCGTCTTAAATCCGGACTAAGTACTCGGTTTATTTTATACCTCCGTAAAAAAAAGACGAGTTTGCGTTGTGAAAACGTCTCTCAATTTCGACTTGGCAAACCAAGTCTAAATTAAGTTATATTTCTGACCTGAGAAGATTAAAAAAAGTCATGTACTATTTCATACTAGATGTAAATAGTAAGTCAATTAATTTCTTCAAAAAAAATCGAAACCCATTTTTATTTAGTGTAAAAATAATTTTTACATTACAAGAAGTAATTCGTTACTATACTGAACATTTCACGCTTTAGTAAATGGTAAATTTAATATATTAGTCAATATAATATATTAGTAATGAAAATTTTCAAGTTAAATTGACATTTGAAAATTGTCGATTTCCATTTCATTTTTATAAAAATTATTCAGTTACTATCTATTGAGTTTTCAATATAAATTTTGTCTTAATTTTAAAGTAACACTTTTAAAGTGTTCAATAGTAGATCGATTTAAAAGTTTAAAGTAGCACAAGGAAAAATGTTGATTTAACATAAAATAATCAACACAAAAAATTTAACACAGATACACAATATTTTTTACTGTGTATCCATAATTATAATATTGAAAATAATTATATGTTATTCTGAAATCTGTAAAGCTATAAATTAATGTCTTATAAATGTAAAAGAACTAAGCTATAATTGATATCATCAGACGAAAAAGCAGGAATGGGTATGGAGGAATTACATGAAGAGTTTTCTTTTTCTGCTGGGGAAGTACGGAGAGTATCGAAAGCGCTAATGTTTCCCAGGCAGGAAACACCGTCTCCATCCCACACGTTATATCTCTTCGTTCGCTTGCTCACTCTCCTACTTTTATACGTCTTTATCTACGAGTCTCGCGTCGGTTCCTCTACATTTCCTCTCGAGAAGAGTTACTCAACAGCTCCCTAGCTGAAGAGACCACCCTTTGCGCCGCTGCTTGCTTGTGCACCCTTATACCACCCTTAACTTACTCGACGCGATGGCTACAACATGCAAACATTCTGTTATTTGCAATTCGAATGCCGTAAAATGGAATGCTGTCAAGAAGAGGTATATAAAATAGGCCGGAAAGACGAATTGAAAAAGAAATAAAGACGGTTGGGCATGCAATACACCAGTGTGCTCCTATTTGGTTCTTATGGTTAAAAACTTGATAAAATGTGCTTTAAAAAAAGTTTTATCTGGGAAGTAGTCAACATTATTTTGCTTCCGTATGTTATAGGTAACGTAAGCAAATATGAACTGTTGAAATTAAAAAATTATTTCTTTCACCTAAATATTTCTAAAAAAAAATCTAAAAAACGGTTGACTCTTTGGACCAACCCCAAAACTTCTCACTGTTTTCGAACTTTGAGAACTCGAAAACGTTGCTATTGATAAATTTTTGCGCTCTTTGACCATATTTTTGGAATAAATCAACCAATTTGCACGTGCTTTGCCGCAACCAAAAGATCTTGTTGAGACTTAGATTTGATCAAACTTAAGAAGAAATCGGTCAAGCGAAAAATTTGAAATTGAATTGAAATTCAACACAAATAGTTTGTGTTAAAAAATAACACAAATATTGTGTGGACCGCTTCTAACACAGATAGACTTAATTTTAACACAATATTTTCTAATGTGTAAGATTTAAAATTCATATAAATTTGCTTTAATAACGCGTAGTTCTTACTAGTCTTAATATAAGATATGTTAATTATATTCGCAGTGAAGTTATGCATTATTTAAATGTGTCCAAAATGACTGAAGAATACTGATTGTATATAAATCACAATTTTCAGGAAAGTTCAGTCATCAGTTTTGTGATTTTTCAGAGAGTTTTAGATTATCCCAATTAGAATTTTTCATAAGGACCTGACAAGGTCCTTATCAGATTAACTTTATTTCAAATAAGGTCCAGATCGGGATATCCTAGGGTGGAACTGATATGGATGTAACGCTTAAGACCCATGATGTCCTTATCAGGATTACCTTATCAGTTCCTTACCAGGATATTCTCGTCAAATCCTCATCAGGATTACCTTATCAGTTCCTTACTAGGATATCCTCGTCAAATCCTGATCAGGATTACCTTCTCAGGGCCTTACCAGGATATCCTCATCAAATCTTTATCAGGGTTGCCTTATTAGTCCTGATGATGATGAGGTCCTGATAAGGAACTCGTCAGGTTGACCTGATAGTGAATAACTTTTTCTTTGACTAAGGATATCCTGATGGGGTCCTGATAGGGAACTCAGGTTTGCCCTATTAAGACAAACCTTATATTAACCTGACAAGGTCCTTATGGTACTTCAGGCAAATCAGGAAAAAATTCTAATCGGGATTGTGATTATATAAATAGTCTTACTTTTGAACCTTCCACTATGATAAAGGCCTTTATTGTTGGCACGCTAAGAAGAATGTAAGATATTATAACTTATTTATTACAATGTAAAAAATTTTTGATGTGATCATGACAATAGAAAAAAATTATGTTATACATATAAATCTGTTCTATGTTCTATAATCACTTATATAAATGTCCCAATTATTGACATGTCATATGATCTCTATGAAACTTACCTTTCTCGCGATTCTTCTTAGTACGTCACGAAATTAATTTTTTTTTGTCCATTCTTTTGTATTATAGATTAAAATTGTATTTTCTAGAGTTCTTTTTATTCCGAAGAATACTCATAAAAATATTGATATTTTTTAAGATTTTGAAGAAAGTTTAGTACATAATGTAATAATCTCGAGCGTCTATTCTAAATACCCTGTCAATAATTCGGTTTTTTTTTCAGATATCAGTTTATATTTTTTTGCATATTACTAATCACGCAAAATTATTTCTAGCCAATTTAAGCTTTAAACCAATTACTAACTCGGGACGATTAGCTACATTGTAAAATAAAAAATGGTGTAACTCCAAGTGGTTTCTGGAATCAAATGATTCTTAAATAACTTTTCTAAAATTTTCATTCACGACAAATTCAACAGATAAACTTACTGAGTCGAGTTATCGAATGGTTGATAACTTTTATCGAGTTCTGAAGCTGGCGAGATTTCAAGATCAATTTTTGTTCATTCGTCCATTTGAGTGTGAAAAAAAGAATAAATATCTCCTTTATCGAATCAAACACCCCATCTATGTTTATTATTTTACCAACATTCATTTACACGTACACACATTTTAAGAAATAATCTAACAGTTTGAAAACAAGAAAAATATATGTATGGAGCTTGGTGCTAATCTATCGCAAAAAAAAAAAAAAACAAAGAAATGTATTAAAAGTAATTTTTTTATTTTAAATTAAAGCAACATATTATATTTAATCATATATACAGATATGTATAGATATATGTGTGTAGGTTGTTAAAACTATATAACAAAAAAATTAAAGCATAAAAAACATAAAATTATACAAGTTGACAGAAAACTCGCGTGAGTCGTGGGCGTACTAAACATGACGCACTTCGTCAAGCTGAACGCTAGCCAACCAGTTTACAGTGAAGTCCGCCCTGATGTTGATGTGCATAGCGTTATAAGGTTTGATGTTTGTCAGTCACGTGAGCGTCAGGGTTCGATATCAATTCATGATGCTAAGTACAATTTCGCGTGTTCACGTCCTTATCAAGGCATTGCTACTATTTTACTACACAACTACTGCCATAATTGCTTATACATTCTACCAACGAATGAAGTCCTTCTTTGTTCCATTTGGTCTTTCGAAAATTAAAGTTTGTTGTATTCAATCGGATTGAAGATTTATTGATAAAAAATATTTTTTTTTTATCTATGAACTATGTACAATTTGGCTGGTCTACAATCAAATCAAAAAAATTTCACCTAATCAAAAAACATTATTATTCAAACGGATTTTTCAAAGAACATTGATTGAACCTTGTGTGATTTTATCATTAAAACTTGAAACATCGAATCAATAGTATTATTTACGTAACCACAATTGATAACTTACATCGAGTGATGTCATAATAATTTTCAATATTCAACATAATAGTTACTGTACAAAAAATAATCCCGAAAACAATACGATATAAAACTTAAAATGGCAACTCTGTCATTAGCCGAAAAAAATCCGTTCCATAGTCGTGCCTAAACTTCACTTTTGGATTTCACCGGTGGCAGAACGTTTCCAAGTTTTTAAACCAAGGCATTCGGTTATGGATGAGAATCTTAAAATCATTCCAACTTACTGGTATGGAAATCGAAAATTTTCCAAAAAGAAAAAAATATTTGAAAAACGGTTGACCTCATGAACCCACCCCAAAACTTCCTGCTGTTTCTGAACTCGGAGAGATCAAAAACATTATTGATTGAGCTCTACAAACTCAGAAACGGATAGTTTTTTCTTGGACCAAATAAAATGTCAGTGGAATAAGTAATTTTTGTCGTATGATTTTTAATTGTGCATCAGTTTTGTGGTAGTCGAAAGAATATTTTGACACTTACTCTCTTAAATTTGAAATAGTGACGATGCACTGTTCACTATCAAAAAGTATGTCACTAATTCAAATAGTAATATACTTTAACTGGCAATAAGTAACTATTCACTGTCAAATAATAATTTTCACTAATTCGTTTCAAGAAAGTAGTTCTTAGTGAATTGTGAGACAAATCGGTCCTGCAGTGTACGAGTCATGCAATAAAAACAAAAAATAGATAAGATTTCTAATCTCTATTTTTCAAATAACTCAAAAACTACTGGGCCAATTGACACCAACATCTATTCAGCTTAAAGACTTGATGTGCTCTTTCGATTACCACAAAGCATATTTAGATCGGTTGATTCGTTCCAAAGATATCGTACGTCATCAGTTAGTTTGCCTGCGAACATGCTTACATAGAGAAATTATTCTCGTTTGAAAGGATATGGTGTCATAGTAAAGCTGGACTGTGTTGGTCACTTGCAGAAATTGAAATAAATATATTACAAAAATTACCATGATCATAGTAATGTTTGCATGTGTTTATTCCATTTTCAGGCGCTCGCGCGTGTCCATCTGCATATGGTGAGAGCAGGACCTCAACACATCAAAATCAGCCGAAAACTTGACATTCGAATATAGGACTGAAATCAATAGCTTTCCGAATTTTCTTGTTATAATTGCTTGATTTTCTATTACTATATATTATAATCATTATGCTAATTTACATTATTTTGAACTTATGATATTCTTTGAGGTTATAAGTCGACAGAAGCATAATGATCTCATTAAAAAATTAAAGTTTTTTGCAACAAAATAATTTTACTTCATTTTAAATAGGAACTTCTCAAATAACATAAAGCTATTATTAACTTATAGACACCTTCTGTGTTAGACTGTAAAAAAATGGAAGTGAATTTGGAGTGATTTTGGATGTTATTGCAAGGCTTGTAAACCAGCTTTGGCCCAGCTTTAGTAGAAGGCTGAAATGATAACAACGGGCCAGTCCTGGCTGCTAGACCTGGCCCATGCTTGGGTACCAGATCTGGCCCATATATCGAGGAAACGAATAAATTTAATTTAAAAAAAATTTTATTATTATTAATCTCGTAGGCCAAGTAGGGTCCCGTCATTCAACTCTGGTAGCTCCTGCATGGAATGAAATTAGAAAATACAAGTTTTTAAAACTTCTGTTTTTTGACGTGAAAAGATCAGTAAATATGGATGTTTTGTTAAAGAATTATGTTTTGTGTTACTTTAAATGTCTTAATTACACTCAAATCAATTTGCCCGGCATAGACAGGTATACTAACAATAAAATATTCTTATAGGTTTCCGAAACTTCATAGTAAGAAGTAATGAACCCTGACGGCTCTCCAATACAAAGCTAGGCACTAACAATTTTTTCTGAAGTTACTGAAGGAAATTATGATGTGAATTTTTGTTTAGAATTATTTATAGGAGAATTTTAACAAGTGACGATTATTTTATTATTGATAAGATGTTATTTTAAGTGAATTGACATTTTTAATTTATATACAGAGAAAAAAATGTATATTTTTAAGAAAAAATGTTTGAGTATTTTAGTTACTTAAATAGTTTTAAGCAATTACTTTCTTCAATGAAGTAAAATAATTACTTTATTCAAGTATTTTACTTGCTTGATATTAGTAAAAAAATTATATTTTATCAAAAAAATATTATTAGACATACCTTTTTGTTTATATAATGTTGTTCAGATTAGTTTTGTACCTTAACAAATGTTTTTTTTATAAATACATGATTTTACCCTATCTAAGATTTGAACTTAGACCGATCACGCGAAACTTATGACTTTTACGCTGTAGCATACAGCCACGGTGATCTATTGGAAATCATGTTATTAATAAACTCTTAAGTTATTCATAGATGCTTGTCATCTTAAATATTAATTTACACAACTAAATAATTAAATTTCAATATTTAATAGTTTATATAAGTATCTTTTGAAAAAATTAATATATATTTTTATCAATACCAATGAGATATTTCATTATGTTATGAAAACAATTTTTTTTTTTCAGTACAAGAGTCTTTTAATAACTTTTAATTATATCTGTCTTCGATTCGGTTTTTTTTTTATTCAACTAAATGATTGCTTTGTTGAAGTTTTTAATTGTGACAAATTTAAGAATGTACCCAGGTCTAAAATAAAAATTGATTTAGACTTGATATGCCAAGTCGAAATTGAGAGCCGTTTTTCACAACGCAAACTCGTCTTTTTTTTACGGAGATATAAAATAAATCGAGTTTTCGCCTTGGATTAGACTTAACTGGCTTCCTTAGTCACGATTTTAAACGAAAAAGTCTAAATCAAGTCAAAATTGACTTGGTTTAGATTTATTCGACTTAAATTATAAGGCGAAAAAGTCAAAACTATTGCGAAACGTGAAAAACACATTTTACACTAAAAAATACTGCTTGCTTTTGACTTGGTTCAGCTAGTTGAAAGTCAGGCGAATGACTGTCGTGCTCGAAGTGAAGAAGAATAAATTTAATCGTAGATGAAGAAAGCTCTCAAAAAAAATTAAATTTGTCGAAAAAGTCGAGTTCTCATCAGAAAATCGTCGGCAAATCGATAACTTCAAAAGAAAATAAGGTAAAGCGGGACTGAATCAAGTTTTATTTTTGACCCGGATATCAACTAAATTGAAGAAATATTTGCTTGCATTAAGTAATTGATGCTTCTAGAAATGTATTACTAAAGTGAAGCAATAGTTTTCTTACAATAAAAACTATCAATTTAATTTTAGAATAAATTACTTATTTTGAGTATCTATGGAAACAAGCAAAATAATTACTTGAATTTAATTTTTGTTTCTCTCAGTGTAGAAACAACAAGATGTGATCTATTTTGTTTGATGATTATGCAATTTGCCGCTCTCTTATTGCGTACAACTCTTTCTTTATTGGCTGTTTTCGTGACAAATTACCTTACGTACTTATTCAAGAGCTCGGACAATGTACTTTGCGTACTTCACTTGTGTCTCATCAATAATACTCCTGATCATTTATTTATTTTTTTTTCAATCATTCAATTTTTGTGCTATTTGAGTAATTTCGTGTTCATTTAAATAAAAAAAAGAAAAATAATTTTTTAAGTCAATCTCATTTACACATGTTAGCTAGCTTGACTTTTGCCGGAAATAATTATGGAAAAATCCTTTTATTTACCAGTGGTAGAAATCGTAAAATATTTTGTCCTGGCTTTTGTATAAAAATACCCAAAATTAACACCGTAAAGATACGCATTTGTATTGCGAAGAAAAGAAGGACACGCATTTTGCTCTGAAGTGTGGTTAGAGAATGTACAAAGCATGAGAGAAAATGACTCTTGTATGCCGGGTCAGTTTGACTACCTACCGCAGCTAGCCCGTAGACGGTCGTGTAACAGGAATATAAGGGTCAGATCGTAGCAAAAGAGGAAAGGGTGAAGCTCTCGGCAGTATTTCTTGCGTCTTGCTGGGCTCCCTAGTCAAACACTGTGTCGCCTTTGGTATTTATCGGGCAAGTTCTCACCTCAGGCTCATTTGTCTTCTCACCACAGAGAGAGCTCAGGCTTCATCTCGAGGGTCACAATAGCCCTTGTTGGCCACCAACTGACCCTCTTGTCCACTCAGTTTCCAACATACAGTCCTATAGATCTTTGATTTATTTTCATCGTTTACTCTCTTTCACTATCATTCGTGTATGATCTTATAATTAACAGATTATTACGATTTAATTTCTTCATAAATCACTTTTCATAATCTCATTTTAATACTGGTAGTAAATTTTAAATTGCAATTCGATAATGAGGAAAAGAGCAGCACAATATTAATTAAAAAAAAACTATTATGAAAACTTTTCTAAAGTTGAATTTATTTTACACACCTCAGATATTCTGAAATATTGACATAATACTTCATAAAAAAATCATCTGATTTAGATTATCCTTAAAGCAATTCTAAATGTTCATTGAACACCAAAATATTTTAACAGCACATATGAATGCTTTCAGATATTTCGAATTATTAAATTTGTTGATGCGATGTCGCTTTGTCTGAAAATAGTGCTATTAAAATGCGGTGTGAGTATGTATTAACTAATTTTATTTAGCCAATAGCAGTTTATGAAAGAATAAACTGAGAAGTTCTAGTTTTCTCAGGTTGACTAACGACGGAAGATTAGAAAAGAAAAGACCCATGCTTCCAATTCCATAGAATGTAGCAATTTTCCCATCTTTAACTTTTATAAGTCTTATTATAAGGGGAGGGGATACTCAAGGAAATACAAAATTTTCGATGACTCACATACGTTAAATCTTTGTTTTTTTTAATGATATCCCTAGTAAAAATGAAAACGAGGCGGTGGCTAGCGTCTCGCCAGTTTCGCTAGAGTAAAACAAGGCGCTAGCTAGCATAAAAACGAGGCACTGGCTAGCGGCTGGCCAGTTTCGCTAGAGATTATCTAAATCCAACATGGCGGCTTTTTAAAAGTCATTGGCGGTTTCAATATTTTAGGTTATATATTTGAATATTTAAAGTAATTATTATAACTATAAAATCAAATAAATAACTTGATAATGATAAATTTATTAATGCTTAAGATTAATATAAATAATTTAAACCAATCAACACTAACTACTTGATGAAATTAACATAAATTTATACAATAAAAATACTATTTAATAAATTAATAAATTCAAATTGCAAAGTAAAAATTCAATAAACTATTTTTTATGATAAAATTTATAATTTTTATGAACGTAGTCAAATACTTAAAACAAATCAAATAATTTTAAATTTAAATGAGCATTTTTATTTTTACTTATAACTACTACAAACTTTTAAAACTTAGTAATTATCATTGTTATTTAATATAATTAAATAAATTATTTTTTATTGTAAAATTTATCAATTTTGACAAACGTATACTGAAATACTTCGAACACATCAATTAATTTTAAAATATTAATGAAGATTCTTATTTTTACTTATAGCTATATATATTTATTTAATTCAATAAATTATTTTTCATTATAAAATTTGTAATTTTTAACAAAACTACTGAAATACTTTGAAAAAATTAAATATTTTTTAAATTTGATAAAATTTATTATTTTTACTTATAGCTAGTACTAATTATTATTATCATTTAGTAATGATCACCTTTTATTTATTTAAATTTAACCAACTTTTTTTAAAATAAAATTATCAATTATTCGCAATATATGTTTTAATTGCCCACAATCGGAGTTCTACACTTGTGTCAAGTCTTTTCTTCATTTCAAATATTAATTTTCAAACTTTGTTATTTATTAAACTACTATATCATAATAATAATAAATTATAAATAAACTCATATATGTGAAATTTATTTAACTATGTAGTTCTTATTATATTTTATTACACCACAGAAATGTTTAATAATGAATTAGAGGTTAATCAGTATTTTATGTAAACATAAATATACATTGACATAGACAATACATAGGCGCACGCTATGCCAATTTCTTAATTATAGGTGGCGTACAATCTCTAGAACTGCCTTGATTTCGCTATCTAGCGCCTAGTTTAAAACGAGGCAGCCCTCGTTTATTTTTACTAGGGATTTAAAGTGAACAGAAAAAATTTTCAGCTGCCACTAAAAAAAATAATTTCTCGAAATTAAATAAATTTGATTCAATTAAATTTTCTTATAAGTAATTTACATTAAAAAAATTACTTTTCACACAATTATTTGATGCAAACGAAGAAAAAATATTTTTAATATCTTTTATCATAAAACAAAAGTAATTAACATTTTTCAGCTGACACTTTTGATTTTTGAAAAAGTTAAATCCCTCCACTTCTGACCATGAATTAAACTGTTTTGATTTAAATTGTTTTTTATCTTATGATACTATTGTCGTATTGTAGAATCAGTAATTTCGTACAACGATTTTTCTATTTCTTGATTATAGTTATAGGTTTATTTGAATTCAGCTGAAAAATAATAAAATCTGCATAAAAGGATGAAAAAAATGTTTAAACCATCAGTTACAAGTCTTTAGAGAAAATGGTCATTCAGAAACCAAAGCTGAGAGTAGAATAAAGGTTTGGTACGTAAATCACGTTCATGGGACACTGTCGATGTATGCCGCTCGCATAAGCTAACAGGCATATCGAATTTTACATAACATTCGACGGACGATTCATGTAGGGAGTTCTGATTGTGAAAAATGAATAAACAATGTCTGTGATGGATCGTGAGTAACAGCTACGAACTTTAACATGAAACATAAAATACTAACTAATATATTTGATAAGAGAAATGGATAAAGTTAATTAAACATATGAATATAATTCCGCGACGATAAAAGTATAATTAATATTTTTTGGCATCGTTTAACCAAAGCATTAAAATGTAAAATATTTTTACTATATATAAGAAAAACCTAAATACGACGAAATGCCCCGATAACTCGGTTAAAAAAAAATTTTTTTTTTTTTTTATCGAGTTTCCATAAAATTTACGTACACGCCAAGTATCCGGCGTACAATGAGACACCGAACAAATTTTGGAAAAAAAAAAAAATGGATCGAAAATTTTATGTTGCTCTAAGAATAAAAGTAGTTTATCATCAAAATTATTATTTCGGATGTGAGTATAGGGGCCCTCCTGTCAAGAATAAATTATTTCACTAATGTTAATATTAATACATCATTAGAAGTTTAACATGCGCTGAATCGTAAACGCAGTCACAAATTGGTTCGAAATAGATAAAAAAAAGTTGTTAATTGATGTTCCAAATTAAAGCCACTAAGAAATAGTTACTGGCTAAAATATTCCGTGATGCTTTTGTCTTCTCTTACACTGTGGAAAGAGCGGTGTTTAAAATGGACTCAATTTAACACCACGTGGTGTTAAAAAATGAAATAACACCGGCGTAGGCAGTGTAATTCGGCGGTGTTAAAATACAGGTGTCAAATCGGTGTAATGGCGAAATAATAAAAGCGGGGTAAACTGCGTCCGTTCAGAGTATTAATTTTGGAAAGCTTATAAAACACAAAAAATGACAGTTTGTGATAAAAATTTATAAAAAATATCATTTATTAGCAAGTATAAAATAAAAAAATAAAATATAAAATTTGTTGAACTATTATTAGACACAGTATTGTATATGATTCAACTATTGTTAATTATCAATTGTATATAATATCATTCTTAAGTTATGGTATATTTTGTTATTTATATTATTTAATGTTTAGGAACGATATGATAATTATTTTCGTCGTAACCCTGATGTTTTTCATAACATAAAGCACGTTTCAAAGATAATTAATTAACAATTTGATAACTAGATTCTTTACTTTCAACAATTTTGTTTGCACACAGACTCGAATCATAGCAAAGTGTATCCCATACTTACACACTATCTTTAAATTATCATCATCGATTAAAATTTTTTGGATTTCGCCACATACTGGTAAATCTGTTTTATCTTGAATATTCAAAACAATAAAAAAATTTTTCGATCGTAAAGCACACTCTGATGCTTTGAATCATGAGTCGTGCAATAGCTCACTTGGTCAACTTCATATTTTTTTCAACTTTAATGCATTGATGATTGTAATATTATTCTATTAAGTTAATTTCACGAAGTCATACCGCGAAACAATAAGATTTTCTACATAACGTTGTATTGGTTATTACAATGTTTTGCAGTGAGTCGGTCATAAATTGCCGAGTTACCACTTTTCCGTCTGTCTGGCCACAAATAAAAGAGAGTGGGAAACGTATGAGAAACGAAAAAAGGTTAAAGTGACGTTGAAAGCAGAATGAAAAAAGTAGAAGTATACGTATGAAATAAAGATCAAAAAACAAATTTTCCGGGTGACTGTCAATCCTTATGATCCCTATAGCTAACAGAATAGATCGATGTGAATGCAATTGTTTAATTGGGGAAGCGGGATAGAGCACGTAGAACTGTGGTCGTAGCAAGGGCCATCCATCACCTTGGAAGTTTCCGCTTTCCCCGCAGAGACAGTAGAAGTAATACTAATGGGTGAAAGGCTGAGACTGAGAGGGTAATTGTATATATACGTGAAGAAGATTCAAGACTATAGAATAACAGCGACCGTCAGTTTGACATGCGTTGATTAGCGCTTATTGGATGGTTAACATGCTTGGTGACATCGTAACTAACGAACTAACATTATCTTACGTTCATGTACGTAAGTTTG